>CAXIWW010000540.1:12500-21611 GCA_964036315.1 Acanthosepion esculentum | reverse complement strand
ACACGAACACAGGAGTAGAAATAACGAAGATATTTTGCACGGAATAATACAAGATGTGGAAGGTGTTAGTATGATTCTCAGTCTCTTTTGGAGTTCACTACTATTGGCTCGACTCGATTTGTCTCTCTCTATTGAGAGGCGTAGTATACATAGTGTTTGGAGAATTCATTCTGTAGTTATAGGTAAGGACCCATAACGCCACTCTCCCTAGCTTTTACCTCGCAGTGGTCTTTAATATTTTTTCGTCTTCGCATTAATCATGAAAGGCTCTGTAAATTTTCTTTATCTGCTTGATTTCCGCCGTTCTTAAATTGCTTGAGGCCTTTGCATATTGAATGTGTCAAATATTGTGTTCATTACTTCCTCCTCTTCCTGCGGTAGACCGTTAGAATCCTCTAACAGCCTCTTTCTGATCTGATTTAAGTACCTTTTATGCGAGAACTTCGGACCCTGAATTATGTAAATCACGTTCCCGATTCATTTCTCTACCTGACTCCGAATAGGATGTGTTGTTTTTGAACATTTCAACAAAATACTTCTCCCCTGGGTTAAATTTTCTTTTTGGTACAAACAACGTCTGTGATTGCTTTGTCTGTTTTGGCAGTAATTTGTTGAATACCGATCTAATTTTTCGGGCGAACATCACTTCCGCCGGCGATAATGCCGATGGCGTAGTACAGTTCGGTGTAATTCTCTACACTTGCAAGAAGTGTTGTAAAGCCTTTTCTATTGGTACCTCATAAGCTTTCCTTAGTGCTCTTTTTAATGTATCTACAAACCTCTCCGCTTGCCCGTTTGATCTTGGGTGATATGGCGGGGATTTGATGTGTTTCACCTGAAAAGTTTCACAAAATTCTTGAAAATCCGCAAATGTAAATTGTGTCGCATTATCGGTGACTAAACAATCAACCACTCTGAAACGAGCAAACAGCTCGTGAAGGCAATTTATTGCAGTCTCAGAAGTAGGTTTTCTACAAGGAAATACTTCTGGCCATTTGCTGTAACTGTCTACTACAATCAAGTAGTAGAAACCCTCTAATGGACCTGCGAAACCTACATGGATTCTCGACCACGGTCGATCTGTCTTAGGCCATGGCTTATGAGTGATCGGAGGTGCCTTGGATGCTAAGGAACAGCCTTTGCATTTGTCCACCATATGTATAATATCTTGATCCATGTTTGGCCAGTACACGTAACTTCGCATTTAGGATTTCATCCTGTTCTTTCCTGGGTGGCGCACGTGAAAATCTTTGAGGATTCGCCTTTGTAGCGTTTTCGGGGTTACTATTCTTTCATTATATAGCAGAACGAAAAACTGTCTGATATATGCTTATCTTTTCCTACAATTTTTGTTTTTGTTTCCTTTATAAATTCGTCATTCATTGCTTCGTTTCTTATTTCCTGTAATGTCTTGGGGAGGTCTCGAATTGTACTACATGATGATGTTCTAATATCTTCCTCATACCGTAGAGCTGCAATTACGGAATCTTCTAATGGCTCTGTTTTCTTTGGTATTAGTCTCAAAAGACCATCTGCATGCCCGATTTTGTTTGATGGGAGATACTCTATTTTAAAGTTATAGTTTAATAAAATTGTCCCCCATCTTAGCAATCTATTAGAAGTGTAGACAGGTAGACCTTTCTTTGATCCAAATATTGTCAATAACGGCTTGTGGTCCGTCTGTAACGTGAAAAATCTACCGTAAATATATCTGTGGAATCTCGTAACCGCAAAAATAATCCCCAGCATTTCTTTTTCGATTTGCGATCAATTTTTTTCGTCTGGTAGTAACGTTCTTGACGCATGCACGATGGGTTTTAGTGTCCCATCCGGCATTTTATGAAGTATACATGCCCCAACACCATAGGCATTTGCGTCACTCGCGACTATTATTTTCAATTTTGGATCATAATGTGCTAAAAATAAATCTGCTGTTAGAGTCTTAATGATTTTGTCGAAAGTTTTCTGACATTCATATAACCATTCCCAAACTTTTTCCTTCTTCAACAGTTCCTTTAGGGGTGGGCGTAATTTGTGCATGTTAGGAATAAATTCTTGATAATAATTTGCTAAGCCTAAGAAGCTTTGTAACTCGGCTAAATTTTTTGGAGCCGGCATTTTTTTTTATTGCCGTGGCTCTTTCTGTGTCTGGTCTTCTTCGTCAATAATATAGCCCAGATATTTTATCACCTTCATAAAAAAGTCACATTTATTTTCCTTTGCCTTAAAACCGTAATTTTGTATCTGCCTGAAAACCTCTTGAACATGTTCCCAGTGTTATTCAATATTTTTGCTATTTATCAGGATGTCATCAAGGTATGCGATCGTGAAATCCAGTCCGCCTAGCATAGTGTCCATTATTTGCTGAAATATCGCCGGCGCGACCTTGATCCCGAATGGTAATCTGTGGAACTTATATAACCCTTTATGTGTGTTTATGCACAACAACCTCGAGCTTTCCTCATCTACCGGTACTTGTAGGTATGCTTCGCTCAAGTCTATCTTTGAAAAAAAATATTCCTCCGTTTAACTTTGTGAAAACTTCCTCTGGACTAGGGAGAGGATAGTGATTATCCTTAATCTCTGCATTCAGTCCCGTCGAGAAACCAGCGCATACTCGTATCTCGCCCGATTTCTTTTTCACGTAAACCGTAGGTGCGGCCCATTGACTATATTCCACCTTTGTCAATATACCGGTTTTCACGAGTCTATCCAACTCTTCGTCTATTTTTTCTTTTGATGCGAAAGGTACATTTCTTTTCTTCATGAAAATGGGTTGTACATTTTCTTTTAGTTCGATTTTGGCCGCCATTTTTTTACATCTCCCGAGACCGGCTAAAAATACGTCACGGAAACTCTCCTTTAATTTCTCCTTCAATTTCTCTACCTCGGTCGATAACCTTTCCACTTTTTGCCAGAACGTATTTATTGGTAAATCCCAGAGGTCAAATTTCTGCATCCAGTCAGTTCCAAATAAATTTTCCGTATTTTTTAGAACACACATCATTAATTTCTTGGTCATTCCGTTGAAAGTCAGATTTGTGATAATCTCCCCCTCAAATTTGATTTTTGTTCCTGTTACCGACCTGGCTATTTATCTGTTCTCAACATGGTCGGTTTGTTTAATTTCTTCCACGTCTGTAAGCTAATAATGGTTAAACCTAATCCGGAATCTAATTGTAATCTGATTTTTTTTGTTTAACATTACTACTTGCACGTATTTTCGTATGTTTATCCGTCCGCTTGGTCAGTTCTAGTGACTCTTACTCGGCTTTTGTTTTCTTTCTTTGTTCTACAGTGCGAACTTTTATGTCCCACTTTATTGCACGACAGACAAGTCTTATAGCGGCATGGTCAATCTTTGTACCAATGCAAATTCCTGCAGCGATAGCATGGACTGGGTGGTGGTTTCTTCTGGGGTTTCATTTGACTTTTTGTAATAAAATAATTTGTTTGGTTTGTTTTTGAGGAGGATGAAAAACGTGTTTGTCGTTGTACTTTTCGTATGTGAGCGACGCCAGACTCTTCTATATCTTTCGAGTCCTTTTTTACGCTTATACATTTCTGACAGTCCTCAGCCAATTTTTGTAGCGTCAATTCTGGTTCACTCTCAAGTTTTGTTAGAATTCTCCGTCTGATCTCCGCATCTTTAGTCGAAACCAGGCCTTGGACAAATATCAAACGTTTAAAATTGTCAGGGCTGAGTTCAGATAACTTAAAGTCTTCACAGTGTTTGTTTACTACGGAAGCAAATGTTATATAGTCTTCGCTATCCTTTTTTGTTAAATTTAAACATTTCCACCTTTTGTGGAATAGTGAAGTGTTCGGACTAAATAATTCTGTTAAAAGTTTCACGGCTTCCTTGAAAGTCAACTCATTCGTTTTCCTCGGTAGGATGTAGTCTACGAATTTAGTGTATTCGCTTGACCCTAGTTTCCTCAGTAGTAGACGTACTTTTTTCTGACCAATTCCCGCAATCAAACTCATATGAATCTTCATATCTTCTGAAGTAAGCCGCGAAGGTTTTGTCTTCGTCCGGTGCATAAGTGAAGTCTTTGATAGAGCTCCATATAGCATTTTGCAAGAATGCCGCTTCATTTCCAGAATTTTGTCACTGCTCGTAGTATTAATTCTTGTAGTTCGAGTTGCTTGTCTTCGTTTTTCTGTGGAATTTCCAATTGTTTTTCTTCGAGACTCGTCTGTCTTTCCTCATTTTTTGTTGCTGCTCGAATTGCATTTTCATTAGTTCCAATATGGTTGCCTTAAAGTCTTCCATGTTTACACTGTAATTTTGTGTAACGATTTTTCCTGTTTTCTCAGTGTAGACTTCAGGTCTTTGTCGCCTGTTGTTCTGGAACCTTAGTATGAAAAAATTTTTCTGCGTAGAATTCGATTCTGTTTTGGTTGACAGGTAAAATTCGTGTCCTCGTTACCACTGTTAAGGTTGGTGTCCAAAAAAAAATTTCTCCTTTTTTTTTTTTTATCTTCGCGTAGAACTTGTTTTTTTTTTCTCAATACCTCCGTCGCCTCTGTTATGGACGACCGATAGCAAAAAGTTTTTTTTTCGTTTTTTTTTTTTTTAGATTCTCCGCGTAGAACTCCGTTTCTATCTCATCCTCGTCACACTGTGTTGGTCCATGTTGGGACGAAGGAAGAACAACACGAACACAAGAGTAGAAATAACGAAGATATATTACACGTAATAATACAAGCAGTGGAAGGTGTTAGTATATTGTATATATATATATATTGTATATATATATATATATTTTGTGTATATATCTATATATTGTATATATATATATATTATATATATATATATTGTATATATATATTATATATATATATATTGTGTGTATATATATATATATTGTATATATATATATTGTGTGTATATATATATATTGTATATATATATTATATATATATATATTGTATATATATATATATTGTATATATATATTATATATATATATATTGTATATATATATATTATATATATATATATTGTATATATATATATATATTGTATATATATATATATATATATTATATATATTTTATATATATATATTATATATATATATATATATATATATATATATATTGAAGTTTAGGATTGGTATATACGGAGTGAATTCCAATAACCAACAATTACTATTCTTTAAAGAGTGCTCAATACAGAGTAGAGCAGATATAATTATTTATTTGAATATTACAACATAAATAGCCATTTTGTTTCAACACTTCTGGTGTCTTATCAAGTGAAGATGTAGAATATAGAATAAATGGTTTTAAAAGTTTCAAATTAATTAACGATCCTTAGCTAGGAGTAAACGCTGTTACATAAGCTAGAATGACCAATCAAAATACAAGTATAGGGTAATTCGAAAAATTTGACAACTAAGCAAGGTTACATATATTGTATATATATATATATTGTATATATATATATATATGGTATACATATATTGTATATGTATATTTTATATATACAATATATATATATATATATATATTGTATATATACAATATAAAATATACAATAAATACATATTGTATATATTTTGTATATATATATACATATATATTATATATATATATATATATATCTACATTCATGTATATTGTATATCTATATATACATATATATATATATTAACCAATTATATATATATATATATATTAACCAATTATATATATATATATATATATATATATATATATACATATATATATTTACATTCATGTATATTGTATATGTATATATACATATATATATATATATATATATTAACCATTTATATATATATATATATATATATTAACCATTTATATATATATATATATATATATTAAGCATTTATATATATATATATATATATATTAAGCATTTATATATATATATATATATATATTAACCAATTATATATATATATATATATATATATATTAACCAATTTTATATATATATATCTTAACCAATTTTTATATATATATATTAACCAATTATATATATATATATATATATATATATTAACCAATTTTATATATATATATCTTAACCAATTTTTATATATATATATCTTAACCAATTTTATATATATATATATATATATATATATATATATATATATATATATATATATATATATATATATATCTTAACCAATTTTATATATATATATTTATATATATAACTTTAAGATTACCATTAACGTAGATTTTATAAAATACTAAATTATGAAATTTGTCCCGTAATGATTTAAGGTTGTTGTGTTTATTACTATTTTTATTATTTTTATTGAATATATGAAAAACTCTTCATGATGAGAAAGAGTTTCTCGCCGGAAATGAACTTGTAAATTATTTGTAAAAAAGCTCGCAACTTTCATTTTTTAGGTGATTCTGCGCAATGCTGGGGATGAGAGCAAACCTTTGGTGTACAGGGTACGCATACAACCACCACATTTACAACAGGCGTGCCGGCAAAGTCATGCGTGTAAATTCTAAAGGACTCTGTTTGTGTAAGAGTCGACTTCCAACGTACTATTAGGACCAGACGGTCAGCCAGAAGAGCCTTATGAAGCACTACCTCGACCTATGGCCGCCTTTGATACCTGACACGGAACAATCTGCTGACATATTATGGCATCATTCTTTCCGACATTACACCCTATTATCGTGGGCGTTTCGCGACCGCAAACGCTAACCCACCCTGCCTAAACACCACCCTTTAACCAACCCCTCTATGATTACGACTCTCACATCAGCTTTTATTTTCTAATTTTCTTTCACAGTTTGAATCTATATCAATTTGTCTATCACTTTGCCGTCCAGCCTCATCATCTCTTGCTGCTCCTGTCTGTCTGTCTGTCTGTCTGTCTTTCTCTCTCTCTAGGCAGATATCAAGAGACGAAATGAACGCCAACAGATAGATAGATCAAATTAACAGATAGATATGAAAAGAATGATATAGAGAAATAATGGACTATAATGGACTGTTTGGGATAGATAAATAGATAGATAATGGACGGATTGAGATAGATAGATTGATTGATGGATTGAAATAGATAATTGATAGATTGAGATAAATAGATAATGGACTGATTGATTGATTGATATATATATATATATATATATATATATATATATATATATATATATATAATATATATATATCAAGAGACTAAATAAACAGAGATAGAGTAAATCAATTTAAAGACGTATCTCCCGACTCCGGACTCAGAGTTTCGCAGAAATAGATCCGATCTTTAGGAACAAGATAAATGATTACTTCAGATCTCTTATCTACTTGAAGATCTTTTCTTCTTTTTATGTGCCATGTCCTTTCAGGACGTAGGTGATGATGGATCTCCACCTCCCTCTATCCCATGCAGTTCTCAACAAGTTCCTTTCCTCTGCTTCCTCCCACCAGACCACGCTTAAGCCCGCCAGGTATGTCACGCATTGCTTCCCCTTGTCTCTCTTTCCTTCTATTCGACCCGTGAGTGTCAGATTCTCCAGACCCACCTTCATCATTATATGTCCCAGGAACTTCAGCTGCCTCTTCCTGATGTTAAGTATAAGCTTCCACCTTGTTTGCATCCTCTCTAAGACCTCATCGATGCTTACACGCTCGGTCCATGATATACTTAGCGTCCTTCTGTAGAACCACATCTCCGTTGCCTCGAGTCTCTTTTTCATCTTTGAGGAACTCGTACAACATTCGTTGCCGTAATGAAGGACAGATGTCACGTAACAGCTCAGTATTCTTTTCTCCTGTCTCGCAATACTCTGTCCAGCTTTTGGAATGTGTCCTTGGCCATCCCAATGCGTCTACGGACCTCAGTATCGCACTTATCGTCCTCTGTCAAAACGCTTCCCAGGGCGTTTAGATACGTTACTTAATTAGCGCTAATTTTGACGTCAAATTAATTTTAAATCAATAGAAGCAAGGAAATACAACACACACACACACACACACACACATACACACACACACACGTACATAGTAGGCAACTGTTTATCACGTGAGATAAAGGTTTCAACTTATTTGGTAAATAGTAATATCTTTTGATGATAAGGCTGGAGACATGATTTATGGAGGCCGTGCGTTGCGCAGTTTACCTGGTCCCATTCTCGGCAGTACAGACAAGAACCAAAGGGATGCATGGCATTACATTTGGAGCTGGATTGACTGTAGGAGTTGACGGATAATTGTTAGAGTTGACAGCCAACCATATTCGGGATTTCACTTCGAGATTTCTCTCTGGATTTATTTCCAGACACATTTCCATGTTCGGATATGAACCACATGGCATGGAGGTTTAATATCAGGGTTTTCCTAACTCTAGATGAAATGCCTTCCTGGGTTGTCGAGCTCCATCTACACATATTAAAATATATATTTTAATATATATATATATATATATATATATATCTATATATCTATATATATATATATATAAATATATATATAACTAAAAACATATATATATATATATATATATATATATGTATATATATATATATATATATATATATATATATATATATATATATATATATATATATATATAAAAAATATATATATATATAAAAATATATATATATATAAAAATATATATATATATAAAAATATATATATATATTAAAATATATATATATATATATTAAAATATATATATATATATATTAAAATATATATATATATATATTAAAATATATATATATATATATAAAAATATATATATATATAAAAATATATATATATATTAAAATATATATATATATATATTAAAATATATATATATATATATTAAAATATATATATATATTAAAATATATATATATATATATTAAAATATATATATATATATATTAAAATATATATATATATATATTAAAATATATATATATATATATTAAAATATATATATATATGTATTAAAATATATATATATATATATATATTAAAATATATATATATATATATATATTAAAATATATATATATATATATATATTAAAATATATATATATATATATTAAAATATATATATATATATTAAAATATATATATATATGTATTAAAAATATATATATATAT
>CAXIWW010000539.1:17500-32500 GCA_964036315.1 Acanthosepion esculentum | reverse complement strand
GAGAATTTTAGTTTTGTTTGCTCCCTTCTGCTGAAAGGGCGCAAATCGACCCCACCAAGCTCATTTTTATGCAGGATAATGCTCCCTGTCACAAATCAAAATTGATGAAGGAATACTTTGATGAGAAGCAGGTGAGTGTTATGACATGGCCGCCCCAATCTCCTGACCTCAACCCCATAGAAAACTTATGGAGCATTATAAAGTACTGGCTCTCGAGAAAGCAGTTGAGCAACAAAGAGGATTTGATTGTGAATTTCATATCCGAATGGAATTCAATACTTGGAGATGAGATTTGCCAGAACCTAATCAAGTCAATGCCAAAAAGGGTCGAAAAGGTTATTCAAAATAAAGGAGGACCCATAGATTATTAAATATTTCGAACTATATTACCTATTATAAATAAATTATACCTCTATTATTCTTTATTTAAAGCTGTTCGGTTATGTTTCTATTGATTACTAGTTGCAGGAAATAAGTGAGTCACTTTTTTGCACAAATCTTATTTATATCCAAAATTATAATTATCAATAGAATACCTTAGGGTGAGTAAGCTATCTTACTAGGTGGTCGGGAAGGGGTCTTTATATTAGTAAGATTAAAAATTAGTTTGACCCCCAAAACAATAGGCGAAACAATTTTTAAGTAATAAAAAAAATCAGGTAAGTCACTTTTATCGAACAGCACTGTATATATATTTTAAAACATTTTTATGTTTATACGTTCTTTTTATAGATACAAATATTTAAGTAAATGCTTCGTTTATTGTAAACAGAGCATTTACTTAAATATTTGTATCTATAAAAAGAACGCATAAACACAAAAAATGTCTTCAAATAATTGTCGGATTTTGTTCATTTCTTAATGTGTGACGTCATTTGTTTACATTTGGATACGCATCGAGCTGATATGAATGTACGAGAGAAAATCATGGAGAATTGTAGTTAAAAAAAAACCCAGTAAAATCGACCTTGCTAACCGAATCGCTCCTCTGTGGCTAAATCGGTAAAGCACGTCAGGCTATTTGACGGTTCCGCATAGGATACAGGTTCGATTCCTGTCGGAGGACGCATATTTTCTATGAAGATTTCTCGGGCATGCAGGCCGGTAAATGTCGTTAATACAGTTTATTATAAACAGAGCATTTACCTAAATATTTGTATCTATCAAAAGAACGTATAACATGAAAAATATCTTTAAATAATTGTCGGACTTTGTCCATTTCATAATGGTGACGTCATATATATATATATATATATATATATATATATATATATATATATATATATATATATATATATATATATATATTCTTAGCGAAGTTCGACGCTGATGTAAGAAGTTTCTACGGTCGCTACACATATTTTTACATGACAGTCTGAATTCAAATAAGGAATTAGACAGGGAACGTGTTTTTTTTTTTTTTTCAAATGACAGAACACACACATTCACATCCTAATGCACAAACACGTATATATAATTAAATATATAACCACATAAGTATAAGGACGGATATTTATACAGGAAATAGAAGAAAAATTTCAAAAAAGGGGAATAAAAATAAAGAATAAAATGAAGAAGAATAAAGACAGACAATTTTATGAAAAATATGCAAAAGAAAATTGTCAGACATTAAACAACACAAACCAATATATTGCATACACAGATTATATATATATATATATATATATATATATATATATATATATTTATATATATATAAATGGGAGAATCAAATATTTTTCTTAACTATAAGAACCCATCTATTACCTGGGAGATAATTGCGAAAGCTAAGCCATCCTATGGAAAGGGAGACAGATATAACTTGTGTTTGTTGGAGAAGCTTATATTAAAAAACTTAAATAACCCTTACTTGCCGAACAGGAGAAGCGATTTGATTGCTTCGTGTGCACATAAAATCAACCACCTGCTCGAGCACACTGACTCCGATTAAAATAGATTTTACGAATATTAATATATGCAACACCTGTTAATATTCATATAACCCATCATTAATATCATCTATTTTTGGTTTATACACATATATAATTCGATATTATAGATAGTACTCGGTTAATTTATGACGTGTGTATATGTAATTTCACCTTTTGTAAGTATAAGGCTAGGTTCTAAAAGCACTAGATACGTAGTGTTAACCTATAATTATGTCGACATCGTGAAAGCTTTCATAGTTTACTTTAATAAGCAAAAATTATTTCTATTACAAGTAACGATAATTTTTTTATGCAAAAACCTAGTTATCTCCCTTGACACAGCGTTTTCAATTTTTCTTTTTAAATTAAAATATTTTTTTAAATTCTTCGCCATTCGAACCTAAGAATTTCAATAAATAATTAATTCTAATATTATAGGAAACAATAATAAAATGACCAAGCTTTAAAACACAATGTCGAGACGCTTAACGGTCAGTGAGTATTTTGCAACTGAAGATTGCATGTAACTCCGAGTCGTGCTAACAACGTAGGATATTCACTAATATTTACTTAATAGTTTGGTTATATAACATTGAGCACTGTTTTAATACACCTGAGAAAAATATACATATGTACATGCACGTATATGAGCGTACATATGTTGTTGTTTTAGTTTTGTTTTTTATATCATACTTACTTACATGTATATGCATGTTTTCTCTTGTTAGATTTTTTTCTTTTTTTTTTCCTTGTGAGTTTTTTTCTTTTTTTATACATTTTCTTTCTTTGTGCTTTTTTCTTTTTCTTTCTTTGTGTGTTTTTTCTTTTTTTTTTTTCTTTTTCCCCTTTCCGTCTTTTTTCGTTTCTTTCCTGTCTTTCTCTTTCTTTCCTGTCTTTCTCTCTCCTTTGTCTTTCTCTCTCCTCTGTCTTTCTCTCTCCTCTGTCTTTCTCTCTCCTCTGTCTTTCCCTCTCCTCACTCCCTCCCTCCTCTCCTCACTCCCTCCCTCCTCCCTCCCTCCTCTCCTCACTCCCTCCCTCCTCTCCTCACTCCCTCCCTCCTCTCCTCACTCCCTCCCTCCCTCCTCCCTCCCTCCCTCCTCACTCCCTCCCTCCCTCCTCACTCACTCCCTCCCTCCTCACTCCCTCCCTCCTCACTCCCTCCCTCCTCACTCCCTCCCTCCTCTCCTCACTCCTCTCCTCTCAGCACTCCCCCCTCCTCCTCTCAGCACTCCCCCTCCCTCCTCTCCTCACTCCCCCTCCCTCCTCTCCTCACTCCCCCTCACTCCTCTCCTCACTCCCCCTCACTCCTCTCCTCACTCCCCCTCACTCCTCTCCTCACTCCCCCTCCCTCCTCTCCTCACTCTCTTTTTTTTTACTCTTTTGAAGCTGAATTCTAAATTAACAATCTCGCAACGTCAGCCTTCTTTCCGCCATCTTTATTTTATTCCTTACTGGTACAGATATATTATTCTGAATTTTATCGGATCCTAAATATTGTACGCAGATTTTAACTTGCTAAAATTTAATGCTAAAAGACAGATGTGATTTGAAGGTTTTTGCCTGGTTGCTTGAAAAGCAGAAAATATTGAAAACGGGAAGGATTTTTTGTTCTTTAATCATTTTCATCCTCTAACTATTTTTTTTACTTTAGGTCTCCGTGTACTACGCGGTCACGTGACACTTAGTATAATCCAACAGCTTTCTGCCTTTTTGGAAGAACCAGCCAATAATCCATTCTACTTCCGGCCCGGACATGTGCAGGTCCTCTCTGGGGAAGAGGAAGCAGTCTTTGCCTGGGTGGCTGTCAACTACCTCCGCGGGTTTTTTCATAAAAAGCAGTAAGTAACAACATTTCTTTTTTGGCGGCGGGGGGGGGGTCTCCGTCCTTTTTAAATTCTATTTATCTGACTTTCCTATTTCCTATCCTCTCCGGATTCCTTTTGAGCTGTATTGACAGAACGAAAAACAACAAATAAAACAGTCTTAAGAAAGCCAGTTCGTAATATCGCCGCCCGTTCAAAAGCTGTCAAAACGGTGCTTTTCTAATTCCTATTTACTAAACTTTGCTAAATTTGGAAGGGAGGCGCCGTGCATTGAGCAGGTATTGACCCTTAAACTCAGACCAGGCCCCCAGTGGAACTCTTACATACAATCCATCGCTAAAGATGCTGGAAAAATGGTCGGTTCCCTATACAACTCCAGTAAATATCTGACTCCTCCTGTTGTCGGCTACTTTTATCATTTCTAAAATGGAAAAATCTTCCAGTCTCAATAGGCCAAAAGCGTTTCCCTGTCCTTGTGGGATGACAAATTGTTTTCCACCCTACAACTCTTTTCTTGTAGTCGCAAGCCTCTCACTTTATTTCCATGGAAAGTGCTCAGATGAGCTACATTCTTTAGTTCCACCGAATCTAACCTTCACAGCTAAGACCCACCATACTACTCCTATTGTAGCGAACCATCCTTCGTATTCCATTAGTGAGAAGTTCCACTCTAACAGCTTCTTTCTCGGAACCGCTGCTTTGTGGAACCGACTCCCAAGAGGATGTCTTCCTCATCACTACGATGTTAACCTGTTAAAGTCTAGGGTTAACTGTTATGTTTCCCACATATCCGCATAGACTGTGCGCCTTACTCTTTTTTTTACTGTTCACTCAATATCAGGCTCGAGAGACACTCAAGTTAGAGGGTTATCGAGTTATATTGTTGTAAAGGGGGTGGAAGTAAGAGTATTGTGAGGATGAGTAGGATAGATATCAGGTGACTTTGAACTTAAACAGACCAAAATTGTAGTTATCAAGCAAGCATTCTCTCGGTGGGATTGTTCCTCAAAGTAAGAGTTATTGGAAATAAGCAACTTGCTTTTTAAGAAAGGAACACGAAGGGACTACGGTGGTTTGTCACCGCGAACACAGCATGGCTGTGAAGGTCAAAGGTATGTAATTCGTCAGCAACCTTTCGCCTGTGCGGTAAAGTGTTAAATTTAAGTCATTTGTTTTGCCTAATGCCCTTATATTAATTTCTCTATCAGTTGTGGACCAACAATGCGAATAATAAACTTCGCACAATCAAACCAATTTTAGGTACATGGAAACAAATGCCTAGAAAAGGAAGACAACACATAGGCCACACATGCCTCACCCATTCATACTTGCTGAAGAATGAAGATCAACCAACATGTACACCAAGCCAAGTTGCACTCACGGTGAAACACATTTTAACTGAATGTATTCACTTACCCCCCTATAAGACATGGGTGAATGGAGGCAGGTGTCTAGAAAAGGAAGAAATGCTGAGGTAATGTTGTCTTGGCTGCACATAGGCCACACATGCCTCACCCATTCATACTTGCTGAAGAATGAAGATCAACCAACATGTACACCAAGCCAAGTTGCACTCACGGTGAAACACATTTTAACTGAATGTATTCACTTACCCCCCTATAAGACATGGGTGAATGGAGGCAGGTGTCTAGAAAAGGAAGAAATGCTGAGGTAATGTTGTCTTGGCTGCACATAGGCCACACATGCCTCACCCATTCATACTTGCTGAAGAATGAAGATCAACCAACATGTACAACATGCCAAGCCACACACACAGTGAAACACATTTTAACTGAATGTATTCACTTACCCCCCTATAAGACATGGGTGAATGGAGGCAGGTGTCTAGAAAAGGAAGAAATGCTGAGGTAATGTTGTCTTGGCTGCACATAGGCCACACATGCCTCACCCATTCATACTTGCTGAAGAATGAAAATCAACCAACATGTACAACATGCCAAGCCACACACACAGTGAAACACATTTTAACTGAATGTATTCACTTACCCCCCTATAAGACATGGGTGAATGGAGGCAGGTGTCTAGAAAAGGAAGAAATGCTGAGGTAATGTTGTCTTGGCTGCACATAGGCCACACATGCCTCACCCATTCATACTTGCTGAAGAATGAAAATCAACCAACATGTACAACATGCCAAGCCACACACACAGTGAAACACATTTTAACTGAATGTATTCACTTACCCCCCTATAAGACATGGGTGAATGGAGGCAGGTGTCTAGAAAAGGAAGAAATGCTGAGGTAATGTTGTCTTGGCTGCACATAGGCCACACATGCCTCACCCATTCATACTTGCTGAAGAATGAAGATCAACCAACATGTACACCAAGCCAAGTTGCACTCACGGTGAAACACATTTTAACTGAATGTATTCACTTACCCCCCTATAAGACATGGGTGAATGGAGGCAGGTGTCTAGAAAAGGAAGAAATGCTGAGGTAATGTTGTCTTGGCTGCACATAGGCCACACATGCCTCACCCATTCATACTTGCTGAAGAATGAAGATCAACCAACATGTACAACATGCCAAGCCACACACACAGTGAAACACATTTTAACTGAATGTATTCACTTACCCCCCTATAAGACATGGGTGAATGGAGGCAGGTGTCTAGAAAAGGAAGAAATGCTGAGGTAATGTTGTCTTGGCTGCACATAGGCCACACATGCCTCACCCATTCATACTTGCTGAAGAATGAAGATCAACCAACATGTACACCAAGCCAAGTTGCACTCACGGTGAAACACATTTTAACTGAATGTATTCACTTACCCCCCTATAAGACATGGGTGAATGGAGGCAGGTGTCTAGAAAAGGAAGAAATGCTGAGGTAATGTTGTCTTGGCTGCACATAGGCCACACATGCCTCACCCATTCATACTTGCTGAAGAATGAAGATCAACCAACATGTACACCAAGCCAAGTTGCACTCACGGTGAAACACATTTTAACTGAATGTATTCACTTACCCCCCTATAAGACATGGGTGAATGGAGGCAGGTGTCTAGAAAAGGAAGAAATGCTGAGGTAATGTTGTCTTGGCTGCACATAGGCCACACATGCCTCACCCATTCATACTTGCTGAAGAATGAAGATCAACCAACATGTACAACATGCCAAGCCACACACACAGTGAAACACATTTTAACTGAATGTATTCACTTACCCCCCTATAAGACATGGGTGAATGGAGGCAGGTGTCTAGAAAAGGAAGAAATGCTGAGGTAATGTTGTCTTGGCTGCACATAGGCCACACATGCCTCACCCATTCATACTTGCTGAAGAATGAAGATCAACCAACATGTACAACATGCCAAGCCACACACACAGTGAAACACATTTTAACTGAATGTATTCACTTACCCCCCTATAAGACATGGGTGAATGGAGGCAGGTGTCTAGAAAAGGAAGAAATGCTGAGGTAATGTTGTCTTGGCTGCACATAGGCCACACATGCCTCACCCATTCATACTTGCTGAAGAATGAAGATCAACCAACATGTACAACATGCCAAGCCACACACACAGTGAAACACATTTTAACTGAATGTATTCACTTACCCCCCTATAAGACATGGGTGAATGGAGGCAGGTGTCTAGAAAAGGAAGAAATGCTGAGGTAATGTTGTCTTGGCTGCACATAGGCCACACATGCCTCACCCATTCATACTTGCTGAAGAATGAAGATCAACCAACATGTACAACATGCCAAGCCACACACACAGTGAAACACATTTTAACTGAATGTATTCACTTACCCCCCTATAAGACATGGGTGAATGGAGGCAGGTGTCTAGAAAAGGAAGAAATGCTGAGGTAATGTTGTCTTGGCTGCACATAGGCCACACATGCCTCACCCATTCATACTTGCTGAAGAATGAAGATCAACCAACATGTACAACATGCCAAGCCACACACACAGTGAAACACATTTTAACTGAATGTATTCACTTACCCCCCTATAAGACATGGGTGAATGGAGGCAGGTGTCTAGAAAAGGAAGAAATGCTGAGGTAATGTTGTCTTGGCTGCACATAGGCCACACATGCCTCACCCATTCATACTTGCTGAAGAATGAAGATCAACCAACATGTACACCAAGCCAAGTTGCACTCACGGTGAAACACATTTTAACTGAATGTATTCACTTACCCCCCTATAAGACATGGGTGAATGGAGGCAGGTGTCTAGAAAAGGAAGAAATGCTGAGGTAATGTTGTCTTGGCTGCACATAGGCCACACATGCCTCACCCATTCATACTTGCTGAAGAATGAAGATCAACCAACATGTACACCAAGCCAAGTTGCACTCACGGTGAAACACATTTTAACTGAATGTATTCACTTACCCCCCTATAAGACATGGGTGAATGGAGGCAGGTGTCTAGAAAAGGAAGAAATGCTGAGGTAATGTTGTCTTGGCTGCACATAGGCCACACATGCCTCACCCATTCATACTTGCTGAAGAATGAAGATCAACCAACATGTACAACATGCCAAGCCACACACACAGTGAAACACATTTTAACTGAATGTATTCACTTACCCCCCTATAAGACATGGGTGAATGGAGGCAGGTGTCTAGAAAAGGAAGAAATGCTGAGGTAATGTTGTCTTGGCTGCACATAGGCCACACATGCCTCACCCATTCATACTTGCTGAAGAATGAAGATCAACCAACATGTACACCAAGCCAAGTTGCACTCACGGTGAAACACATTTTAACTGAATGTATTCACTTACCCCCCTATAAGACATGGGTGAATGGAGGCAGGTGTCTAGAAAAGGAAGAAATGCTGAGGTAATGTTGTCTTGGCTGCACATAGGCCACACATGCCTCACCCATTCATACTTGCTGAAGAATGAAGATCAACCAACATGTACAACATGCCAAGCCACACACACAGTGAAACACATTTTAACTGAATGTATTCACTTACCCCCCTATAAGACATGGGTGAATGGAGGCAGGTGTCTAGAAAAGGAAGAAATGCTGAGGTAATGTTGTCTTGGCTGCACATAGGCCACACATGCCTCACCCATTCATACTTGCTGAAGAATGAAGATCAACCAACATGTACAACATGCCAAGCCACACACACAGTGAAACACATTTTAACTGAATGTATTCACTTACCCCCCTATAAGACATGGGTGAATGGAGGCAGGTGTCTAGAAAAGGAAGAAATGCTGAGGTAATGTTGTCTTGGCTGCACATAGGCCACACATGCCTCACCCATTCATACTTGCTGAAGAATGAAGATCAACCAACATGTACAACATGCCAAGCCACACACACAGTGAAACACATTTTAACTGAATGTATTCACTTACCCCCCTATAAGACATGGGTGAATGGAGGCAGGTGTCTAGAAAAGGAAGAAATGCTGAGGTAATGTTGTCTTGGCTGCACATAGGCCACACATGCCTCACCCATTCATACTTGCTGAAGAATGAAGATCAACCAACATGTACACCAAGCCAAGTTGCACTCACGGTGAAACACATTTTAACTGAATGTATTCACTTACCCCCCTATAAGACATGGGTGAATGGAGGCAGGTGTCTAGAAAAGGAAGAAATGCTGAGGTAATGTTGTCTTGGCTGCACATAGGCCACACATGCCTCACCCATTCATACTTGCTGAAGAATGAAGATCAACCAACATGTACACCAAGCCAAGTTGCACTCACGGTGAAACACATTTTAACTGAATGTATTCACTTACCCCCCTATAAGACATGGGTGAATGGAGGCAGGTGTCTAGAAAAGGAAGAAATGCTGAGGTAATGTTGTCTTGGCTGCACATAGGCCACACATGCCTCACCCATTCATACTTGCTGAAGAATGAAGATCAACCAACATGTACAACATGCCAAGCCACACACACAGTGAAACACATTTTAACTGAATGTATTCACTTACCCCCCTATAAGACATGGGTGAATGGAGGCAGGTGTCTAGAAAAGGAAGAAATGCTGAGGTAATGTTGTCTTGGCTGCACATAGGCCACACATGCCTCACCCATTCATACTTGCTGAAGAATGAAGATCAACCAACATGTACACCAAGCCAAGTTGCACTCACGGTGAAACACATTTTAACTGAATGTATTCACTTACCCCCCTATAAGACATGGGTGAATGGAGGCAGGTGTCTAGAAAAGGAAGAAATGCTGAGGTAATGTTGTCTTGGCTGCACATAGGCCACACATGCCTCACCCATTCATACTTGCTGAAGAATGAAGATCAACCAACATGTACACCAAGCCAAGTTGCACTCACGGTGAAACACATTTTAACTGAATGTATTCACTTACCCCCCTATAAGACATGGGTGAATGGAGGCAGGTGTCTAGAAAAGGAAGAAATGCTGAGGTAATGTTGTCTTGGCTGCACATAGGCCACACATGCCTCACCCATTCATACTTGCTGAAGAATGAAGATCAACCAACATGTACACCAAGCCAAGTTGCACTCACGGTGAAACACATTTTAACTGAATGTATTCACTTACCCCCCTATAAGACATGGGTGAATGGAGGCAGGTGTCTAGAAAAGGAAGAAATGCTGAGGTAATGTTGTCTTGGCTGCACATAGGCCACACATGCCTCACCCATTCATACTTGCTGAAGAATGAAGATCAACCAACATGTACACCAAGCCAAGTTGCACTCACGGTGAAACACATTTTAACTGAATGTATTCACTTACCCCCCTATAAGACATGGGTGAATGGAGGCAGGTGTCTAGAAAAGGAAGAAATGCTGAGGTAATGTTGTCTTGGCTGCACATAGGCCACACATGCCTCACCCATTCATACTTGCTGAAGAATGAAGATCAACCAACATGTACACCAAGCCAAGTTGCACTCACGGTGAAACACATTTTAACTGAATGTATTCACTTACCCCCCTATAAGACATGGGTGAATGGAGGCAGGTGTCTAGAAAAGGAAGAAATGCTGAGGTAATGTTGTCTTGGCTGCACATAGGCCACACATGCCTCACCCATTCATACTTGCTGAAGAATGAAGATCAACCAACATGTACACCAAGCCAAGTTGCACTCACGGTGAAACACATTTTAACTGAATGTATTCACTTACCCCCCTATAAGACATGGGTGAATGGAGGCAGGTGTCTAGAAAAGGAAGAAATGCTGAGGTAATGTTGTCTTGGCTGCACATAGGCCACACATGCCTCACCCATTCATACTTGCTGAAGAATGAAGATCAACCAACATGTACACCAAGCCAAGTTGCACTCACGGTGAAACACATTTTAACTGAATGTATTCACTTACCCCCCTATAAGACATGGGTGAATGGAGGCAGGTGTCTAGAAAAGGAAGAAATGCTGAGGTAATGTTGTCTTGGCTGCACATAGGCCACACATGCCTCACCCATTCATACTTGCTGAAGAATGAAGATCAACCAACATGTACACCAAGCCAAGTTGCACTCACGGTGAAACACATTTTAACTGAATGTATTCACTTACCCCCCTATAAGACATGGGTGAATGGAGGCAGGTGTCTAGAAAAGGAAGAAATGCTGAGGTAATGTTGTCTTGGCTGCACATAGGCCACACATGCCTCACCCATTCATACTTGCTGAAGAATGAAGATCAACCAACATGTACACCAAGCCAAGTTGCACTCACGGTGAAACACATTTTAACTGAATGTATTCACTTACCCCCCTATAAGACATGGGTGAATGGAGGCAGGTGTCTAGAAAAGGAAGAAATGCTGAGGTAATGTTGTCTTGGCTGCACATAGGCCACACATGCCTCACCCATTCATACTTGCTGAAGAATGAAGATCAACCAACATGTACACCAAGCCAAGTTGCACTCACGGTGAAACACATTTTAACTGAATGTATTCACTTACCCCCCTATAAGACATGGGTGAATGGAGGCAGGTGTCTAGAAAAGGAAGAAATGCTGAGGTAATGTTGTCTTGGCTGCACATAGGCCACACATGCCTCACCCATTCATACTTGCTGAAGAATGAAGATCAACCAACATGTACACCAAGCCAAGTTGCACTCACGGTGAAACACATTTTAACTGAATGTATTCACTTACCCCCCTATAAGACATGGGTGAATGGAGGCAGGTGTCTAGAAAAGGAAGAAATGCTGAGGTAATGTTGTCTTGGCTGCACATAGGCCACACATGCCTCACCCATTCATACTTGCTGAAGAATGAAAATCAACCAACATGTACAACATGCCAAGCCACACACACAGTGAAACACATTTTAACTGAATGTACTTACTTAGCACCTGTAAGACATAAATACTCCAAGGAAAATAACATGATTACTTGAAAATACTGAAACTGTCAACATAATATCCTTCCTTAAAGAAATAGTTTTATACTATATATAACCCTTACAAAAGATAATCTACAAACTATATATGTATAACACATACGTCTACCATGAAAGTATAGAATTATGTACGAAATATCTGTAGCCGTAAAATTGCATCCAAAATATTTAGATAACGGCATTAAACAACGAAACCTTGATGTCGAAACCGAGGATGCGCAGAGAAGAAGAAAAAGAAGCTCCTCGCCACGTAGGATCCGCTAAGAATGACTGCACGAATGCATCGACCCGGCCGAAGTTCGCCTCGAGTCGCAAGTGTGCTGTTATTCGGTTAGAGATCGTCAGTTGAAGGTGCCGTGGGTTGACAAGCAAAAGCGTGTCGAATTGGTTGAAAAAATAGACAAAAAAAAGAGATAAATTTTTAAATTTCTATTGGGAACTCATATTGTGTAGAGAAAATTTCAAGTTATTTTAAGCGTATATATAAAAAAGAAAAAGAAGAAAAAAAGCAACTTCCTCTGTGGGTCAGGATTAAAGTGTCTTGTCTAATCTGTATGCGGCTACTAAAGGACCGCTGATCTTAACAGCGGCCCGAAATAGTCTCTTGGGACTGACAGTATATATACTCCCACTTATTTTTCGTTTTACTTATTTCTAAAAGGTGTTGTTGGTGCTAGCAGTTATCAACGCATGGGTGTCGAGCGAAAAGGGTTAACGACAAAGTCCGACAATTATTTTAAGACATTTTTATGTTTATACACTCTTTTTATAGATGCAAATATTTAAGTAAATGCTCTGTTTTATAATAAACAGTATTAAACAACACTTACCGACCTGAATGTCCGTGAAATCTTCATAGAAAATATTCATCCTCCGACAGAAATTGAACCTGTATCCTATAATTTCATAATGTGTGACGTCATTTGTTTACATTTGGATACGCCATGAACAGATATGAATGTACGTGAGAGAATCATGGAAGATTTTAGTTTAAAGACAGTAAATTCGACGTTGCTAACCGAACGATCCTCTGTGGCCCAATCGGTTAAAGGCACGTCAGACTATATGACGGTTCCGTATAGGATACAGGTTCGATTCTTGTCGGAGGACGAATATTTTCTATGAAGATTTCACGGACATTCAGGTCGGTAAATGTTGTTTAATACTGTTTATTATAAAACAGAGCATTTACTGATATATATATATATAATATATATATATATATATATATATATATATATATATAATATATATATATATATAATATATATATATATATATATATATATATATATATATATATATATATATATATATATAATATTGAATAATTAGCAAAGAAAAATCAATTTATCGAATCAGCCACTTGTTTTATTCCGTACTTTTTGTTATAAGTAACTGGCCTTTTCTTGTTTCGTTAACTTGCGACAAAAATAAGTGAATGATAGTCTCAAAAGTACAAATATTTTCTGTGTCTTCTACATCCGTTAGTCACATGTTTGTTGGTGCCACGCAGACAATAAAAAAAAATAAAATAAATTTGTGACTTGATATGTAATAAAATTAACTGAACCTGACACGGGACGAAAATAAATGGGTGGGAAGACATCTAATGGGGACTGAATAACTGTAGTGAAACATTACGGTGATGTGCTAGTTTTGTGAAATTGTAATGATGGTTCTAAAGGACAGTAAGAAGAATGGATAAATCATCAATTATAAGAAGTTCGAATATATGGTCTTTAGTAAGAGGGAGACTCCAAGATCAAAGTAAAAAAAAAAAAAAAAAAAAGAGAGGCGTTAAAATAAAACAAGGATAGACGGTGGGAGATGAGATAGAAATACGAAAACCCGTGAGAATGACAAAAAAGATGACTTTCAAAAACTATGTTCACGAATCTGATGTCATTGTTTTAAGCTATCTTCAGTGGTTTTGGAAGAAACTGCACTGCTCAGATCCGTGGTTCCCAACCCATTATTTTTGCCGATAACTCTCCTAATTATCTCTAAAATTCCGATGCTCCTCCTCCCCGTGATATATAATTTTTATTATTCAAAAAGTGAACTCCTATTAATGTGGAAGCAGTCTAAAAAGCCATTAACTTGGTCGAAACAAGCTTCCAAAGAACATGGCATCCATGAGAGAGAAAAATTAATGAACAAAAGGACAGGTGAAGTAATGAGGACGAAATTACTAAGGAATCCTTAAAAAGAAATAATAAATATATTATATACATTACATACGTACGTAATTACACATGTACATACAACTGATTTCTGGGACCTGCTGTGTTTGCTTTTCTTCCATAGTTGGCTTTGGTGAAGATCGTCGCCTGACGGATCCAGTGTCTTCATGTCACTTTTAAGTTTTTTATTCATATATAAAAAAAAGAAAATGGCTATTGTGTATTTTTTGAATGACAAAAAAAGATGACTTTCAGAAACTCTATTCTAATGTCCAAGAATATGATGTCATTGTTTTAAGCTATCTACAGCGGTTTTGGAAGAAATTGCACTGCTTAGACCCGTGGTTCCCAACCCCCTATTTTTTGCCGATAACCCACCTAAATATCTCTAAAATCCTGATGCTCCTCCCCCTCGTGATATATAATTCTTATTATTCAAAAAGTGAACTCCTGTCTACATGGAGGAAGCCTAAAAGCCATTAACTTAGTCTAAACAAGCTTCCAAAAAAACATGGCATCCATGAAAGAGAAAAAAAATGAACAAAAGGGCAGTTGAAATACCGAGGAAGAAATTACTAAGAAATTCTTATATATATATATATATATATATATATATATATGGGTTGGACAAAATAATAGAAACACTTGTTAAATTCAAAGAAAATTTATTTAATATGGAGTTGGTCCTCCTTTGGCCTC
>CAXIWW010000539.1:0-12500 GCA_964036315.1 Acanthosepion esculentum | reverse complement strand
TTTTTATCCCCAAGCTGCCCATCTATGCCAACAAATTCATTATACACATCGGATCGCAATATTACCAAACTTATGCCCACAGCTACTTAAATTTTGGCCAGCGTTATATTATTGAACGAGTCACCAGCTTTCTCATTACAAAACATCACCAGACAAGTAAACCATACAGCAGAATAAATGATCCTTGCAGGCTAAAAGGTAAAGATGATTAAAGATGCGCGCATATTTATTGTCAAATGAAAAACGTCCATTTGATCCCGTATTACTAAGATACGTAAAATCTAATGTTTGTTTGTTTTGTTTTGCGGATCAAGTCTTTTAAAAATACTGTCCGGTTGTTTTTCACGGTTCAGGCTGATTTCAGTGACGTCCTCAGGATGGCCTTTGACAAAACAAGAACGCGTTGAGATTTCACACAAATTGTGACTATGGTGACATTTTGTCGTGAGTCAACTGACAGCAAGTCTTCCTTTAATATCCATGATGTCGTCGGAGTGTTTTCAGTTTTCTTTTTCTCTTTCTTTTTCTCTCTCTTTTTCCCCTCTCTTTCTTTCTCCTCTCTTTCTTTCTCCTCTCTCTCTTTCTCCTCTCTCTCTCTTTCTCCTCTCTCTCTCTTTCTCCTCTCTCTCTTTCTCCTCTCTCTCTCTTTCTCCTCTCTCTCTCTTTCTCCTCTCTCTCTCTTTCTCCTCTCTCTCTCTTTCTCCTCTCTCTCTCTTTCTCCTCTCTCTCTCTTTCTCCTCTCTCTCTCTTTCTCCTCTCTCTCTCTTTCTCCTCTCTCTCTCTTTCTCCTCTCTCTCTCTTTCTCCTCTCTCTCTCTTTCTTTCTCTTCACATGAGAAGAATCAAGTGACAGAAAATCTCTCCAGTACTTCAATACTGTTTGTAAGAAATATTCGGACTGTTGAATTCATTTTTCCTTGTTTTACTCTTATTAACACAATATTTCGTCCGATTTTTTCTACGGCTTATTTCAGACGTATAGTACGCATCTAAACAATTAGGAAAAAAATGACCCCTCTCTATATGCTGAATCTATAACTGAATTGTCCAATTCTGACATTCTTCCAAAACTGCTTCAGTCGCGTCTCCTTGCATGAGTTTTTAACAATTTGAGCTTTTTTTCTTTTTCTTTAAATGATTTTCGGGTTCAATTCCCGGTACTCCGATAACGACCTTTCACCTTCACGTTCCACAATTCTCCAGAAAGGTCCCGATACTTTGTAGATTTTCCCTGTTCCAGCAGACCCCAATCTGCTGTGTTTTCTTTTCCCTGGCCAGATCAGGCTGAAAACACAGGTTCTCAATCGATCAAGGAAGTTAAGCAGCGTGTAGCCCGCTCAGTACTTAGATGGGGGGGGGGGGGCGCTTGGTGGACTGTAATTTCCTACAATACGAAATAGGGTTTGGATTTACATAATCCACATAAACCGTAAAAAAGTTACGAAAATGGACTCCTGGCCTGAATCGGGTGTTGTGTTTAACTGTCAAATCCAACATGTCTCTTCATTCCGTTTCTTTCCTGAAATGTTGACATCATTGTTAATCTCACATTTGTCTTTCTTACATTTTTTTTAATCGTCTCACCCCCAAGCAAGGCGGGAATGCAACTAGTACGCAAGTGGTTACAAAAGTTGAAAGTGAGAAAAAAGATTGGGTGTAGATGGGATGGAGGGAAAGGATAAAAGATGAACGGGATTCAAGAAGACGAAACCTTTGCCCCATGGCGTTGGTTTGGGCATAAAATTAAGGGAGGCTCAGTTTTTGTTTCAAAGTTTCCTTTATTTACATTATTCGGACTATTGGCCTCATCTTTGTCGCCATATTTATTACAACGTTTCGGCCGTTGTACGCTCCGGCCTTCTTCAGGTGGTTGGAATGTCGAACTGTACGCTTTATTTCGCTCACTCAATGTTCTAGTTCCACGTGCCATGTTTAATGGATGTCAGGAAATAACTGATAACTGACATCCATTAAACATGACACGTGGAACTAGAACAGTCTACCCCAATGAGCGAAATAAAGGGTTCAGTTCAACATTCCAACCACCTGAAGAAGGCCGGAGCGTACAACGGCCGAAACGTTGTAATAAATATGGCAACAAAGATGAGGACAATAGTCCGAACAATGTAAATAATGCACATAATACCTCATCTCAGAAATATAGACAGTTTTCTTTATGTCACCATGTTTGTCGATGTCTTCAGTTTGTCCCCTGGAATGCTAATTTTCTACCCATTTTTTTAAAATCTTAACAAGGGATAGAGAATTGCGGGAAACCATGATCACCTACCTCCTGAAGGGACACGGCACATAAAATGTTTATTTTAAACCACAGTATTATTAAATAGCTTTTAATTCCTTTTACCATTTATCGTTGTCGTTTTTCTGGCATCCATATACCTGAATATATCAACCGTTTCTTAAACCGGCCGAACAGAAAAATGTAATTACTGTTAACTGTCGAAAATTTCTGTATAAGCAACATTTCAATAACAAAATCTATTTTCTAAAGTTGCTAAAAGATCTGACAATAAGAGAAACATTTGAAAAATTTTGTATTAATAAGTATGATGATAAATTTATTCAGCAAACTTAGTATATTTTCACTTGTTTAAATGACTTGAAATGTTTTCATTTGTTTAAATAATTTGGTACAGTTTTGAGAAAATCTAATTAGATTATTTTGACTTACTTAGATAAATGCATTTTTTTCAGGCTTCATTCGCCTAATTTGTAGTAATATGAAATGGCAGACGACAACCATGCTTATTATGAACGCTGCCGGTTTTCTAACTTAGGATTCTATTTTGACAAGACAGATATATTTTTTCCTATACAAACACGATGGATTAAAAATTATCAATATCACTGCTTGTGTATGGAAATTTTGAATTAAAAAGAGCACAGATGAAACCATGTTTCTTCACAGCTTCCCATTATTTATTACTCGCCCGTTTACCGCCCTACAAATGAAAGATATTATATTGCAAAGTTTTCTTATAGTTGGTTCTTATGCTGTTGTTTTGTTTCTATTAACAGTGACTGTTTTTAACTTTTGATTAACTCTACATAATCGTGTTCATGTCGAATTATTATTACAGAATAGATTTTTACTGTTTGATTTCTTGTTACCAGCGTAATATATATTTTTTACTACAGTATAGTGTTTGTTTATTTTAATCTCCTTATTGTTTCTCATCTCATCAACGTTATGACCCAATTTTCTATCGATCACATGACTTTTATTACAGTAATTGGTCAGAATTGTGCTATTTGATTATTGGTGGTTAATCTCGTATCTAATAAGATCTACGGAAAATAAATCTTCTATATATATCACATAAATTCTATTACAGTATACAACCACTTCTCGCTTAAAGATTGATCTATTTAACCATCCCCCAGATTTACGACAAGTTCATAAAATAAAATATCCAACCAGTCTGTATTGTGTAAAAACTTTTTGTTTCTTGAAAATGAATAATCAAAAACAAAATTATTTGTACGCTATTTAACCCTTTGAGCCTTGCGTTCCTGAACAATTTTAACCCTTCTGCCTGAGTTCCTGGGTCAAAATTTGCAAATAATTGGTATGTAATGTTTCACGGTAGATATAAAAATTGCTACAAGTGTTTACCCACATTTCAACCGGTAGCTGGGCATTAAATCATTTTTCTCTACTACTGTTCAATTGTACTGGTGGCTCGGCATTGAGCCTTTTCTTGGTGGCAGAGAAAAATGACGTAAAGTGCTAAAGCATGCAAACCAAAATCATGTACAAAATATAGAAATGATTTTGAAACAAATTAGACGCAAAGGTGACATTAAATCAATCTGGAACTGCTTGACACAGAACTGACCGCTACTTAAAGTAAGTACACCTTCTCACTTAGCGACTAGGTCGTTGAAATGAAACCAGGTTGTTAACCGGGGAGTGGCTGTATAATAACTGTTTGTTTTTTATTATTACAAGTAGAATTTTTTTGCAACAAGCAGAATTTAATATTGCTGGAGCTATCGCTAACATTTCTTGAATGACTGTCTATATCTCTGTCTAACACTTTCGCCCCAGCCCCTCAACCTCCGACGTCTTACTCTCTGGGTTGAGGTGTCTACTCGCCCTTAACCGAACTTAAGGGAGTGACCGTAGGTCCCCTGAGCATCCGTAGATCATTTGACCGGTCCACTGATTTAATCCTGCTTCCTGCCCACGTTGTGTTTGGTTTGATCCAGAAAGCAGAAGTGATGTTCATCTATTCACGGTCGACTGAAGATGTAGACACGGCTGGAGAGTCTGTGCTAAGAAATTTAGAATGCACCATGATAATAATAATAATAATAATAATATATATTATTATTATTATTATGTGCAAAAAGCCGGACAAACAACTATTCAACTGGTTGAATTGTTAATGTCTTTTATATAGCAGAAAAGAATAGTATAGAAAAGAAATGGGTTACAGAAAAGAAAATGATTGACGTAAAAACTCATACACTGGATTCTAGACAGAGAGAGAGAGTGGGTTGTGATTAGCTTGTTGCGAAATCGTCTCAGAACGATATATGACTCTTGCGATGGAGAGATAAACATTTCTGTGTGTGGCTTGAAGTTTATAGTTGCGTTCCTCCTCAGCGGTAGTAACCTTCGTGGTAGCAGAAGCATCGGTATTTATATTAACAGTACATGTTAGCGGGAGTTTTGTTCCAATCTCTGACGTCATTTCCAGGACCGATATCTCTCCACCCGGCTCGACAGCACACGAGCCCCAAAACAACCTTTTTGTATTGTAGCTTGTTCGACGTTTCCATTTCCAGTGGTAGTAATAATAGTAGCAGTAGCAGTCTTAGATTGTTGGAGGAGTAATTCGCTTCTTCGTACTTATATCAACAAAATATGCTAGCGGGCGTTTGGTTCCAATCTCTGACGTCGCTTTCAGTCTCCGACCTTTCTTCACCCAGCTCGACGGCAGACGAGCCAACTACTCTGTCAACAGATGTCTGTGCGCGTTTATATAGATAAAGCTGGCTGATCATAAATCGACCCTTGGACCGCACGCAATTATCACGAGTGCTGCCTTCAACCCAAAATCATATGAATTTCAAAGTTCCTCATAGCCTTAGTAAGCTCTTTCAAATTTTAACCGATAAAAATTATCTCGATCATCTTCCATTGTCTTCCTAATGGCCCAATTCCAAATGGGCTAGATCAGAATAATTTTGTTTACTGATGGGAATCTGATCTAATTTCGCTGTTCAAATCTACTTCAATTTCAATAAAAAAAATATGTATGTGTTTGTGTGTGGTTACCAAACTATCTGTTACACTGAGATGAAGTATTATTCGGACTGTTATCGTCATTTTCATTGCCATATTCACAACGTTTCGACAGTTGTACTTCAGGTGATTGGAAGGGTAATTTCAAACCTAACCCTTTATTTCGCCCGCCGGGATAGATTGTTCTAGCTCCACATGCCATGCCTCTTCGGGATGTCTCGGTTATTTCCCTTTAACTCAACTCTCCAAATTTGTGGCCTGATATTAAACTCATAACTCATTGGGTCTAGTCACTGGATCTAACAACGTTCTTATCCACTGTGCCATGTGTACGTGAGGACATCTGTGTATGAATTTTTGGGACTTATAAACCTTATGTCTCGGCAATCATTTTTTACCTGTGCTCATATTGCAATTATTATTAATTATTATTGCATTAGAACAATCAGATGTAGCTGACTACATATGGAGGGAAAAGGGAGATCACCGCCACATGTGGTATGAGTTTGAAATAATAGAGATCATCACTGGAAAATACAAAAACTTAAGGAATCGGCACATATGCTAGGCCACGAAAATTCAAGCATAGACATGAATACAATATGGGAACCGGTAATAAGGAGTGCTAGAGAAAAGTAATGAACAATAAAAATTGCAATATAAGCTCTGGTAAAAAGGGAAAAAAAAATTGGCTGCTGAGTCATTAGGTTTTAAGTCCCAAAAATTAATACACAGATGTCCTCACGGACACACGGGCCCAGTGGGTGAAGACGTTGGTTAGATCCAGTGACTAAACTCAAAGAGTTGTGAGTTCAATATCAGGCCACAGCAGTAGTGAACCAAAACTTGGAGAGTTGAGTTGAAGGGAAATAACTGAGTTATCCGGAAGAGGCGTAGCACATGGAACTAGAACAATCTACCCCGGTGGACGAAATAAAAGGTTCATTTCGAAATTCCAATCAACTGAAGAAGGCCGAAACGTTGTGAATATAGCAATGAAAACAACAGTCCGAATAATGTAAATAAGTTGTTTAGATTTTCAAAACTACGTTTCATTCATTTTCGCAAACCAATCAATGAAATTTAAAGAAAAGATACGCAAAAAAAAGAAAAACAATGTTGCATGTTTATTAAATAAATATTTATTATAATCATTAAAATTTTTTCTTACTAGACAGACTTAAATACATAATGAAGAATACACATTACCATCCGACACCCGCTTAGACATACAAGAATCTTTACAAACTTACATACATGTACAATTATCTACGGTTTTAATGCACGTGATAAGCGACTGACCAATGAGAATCGACCCAAACAAATTTGAAAAAGTTGTCTTTTTGTCTGTTTTCTCCCAATCTCTGACGAAGCTTTAATAAAAGTGAAACATGTTAGATTGATAAACGTTTTCTATTTGTTCTTTTATTTTATCATCCTGTCGAATTCCGATCCATATTCGATCTACATTTAATGTTTAACTTACAAAACAAACACACACACACACACAAACACAAACACACACACACACACACATATATTAGTAAATCTCCTTTCTTTCTTCTGCAGGAGACAATAAGAACGTGACGCACGGGGAGAACACAATAACGTTGGTAGGAGCGGGAGATGCAGATGAGTGCCTAGAAATTTTGAAGCTTTTTCTAAACAAACAGTCGGTGACAAACTGCAGCCCGAAGCCGTGCGCAATTGGCACGACTTACATGACCCCCGTGCACGACATGATCTTTTATGCCGTCGCTGCCTTCGTTTATCCGAGTCGAATCATAAATTCGACCGACAGTGATGAACGCCTCAACATTGAATTAATGGTCAACGATACCAAGAAATACTGTAAATTGGTAAGCACAATTTTTTTTTTTTATCATTTTATCACAAGCAAGGCAATAAAGCCACTAAGGCACAAAGGGTTATGAAACGAGAACAGGAATTAAGACAAAAGATAGCGATTGAGATTGGATTTACATTTTGAAAGACCAAAGTTGACTGGAAAGCAAGACACCGGAAGAGAGTTCCACAAACGAGAAGGGCGGGAGAAGAAACTTTTAGAAAAAAACTTACGGTTACATCTCGCCAGTTCAACTGTAAATTGATGAGACCTAGCCGCCAATCTAGTACTGCGCTTTTAATTCATAAAGTCCAGGTAGCAAAGAGGAGAGCGATATTTATTCGTAATAAAATACAAAATGTGGGGAAACAGACGGTCTTCTTCTGTCTTAACATTAAACTTAGCTAGTCACAACCACTGACCCAAACATACCACACTATTCCTAGCACTAAAACAACGCGTTCTTATTTACCATTCTTACTACAGCAACCGTAATACCTCATTGTCTCTATAAAAATACCTAACCAGTCTCTATATGCACAATTTATTCTCTGTGGCGGGGGGGGGGGGATAGAACAATTGCAAAGAACTCATCACAACAATTGCCATGAAAATATTTATAGAAAAGGCTTAAGGGAGTTACGTTACGGCGGTGGTAAAGTAATTGAAGCCGAGATACCAGTTCAGGACCGATAACATTGCAGATTCTTGTTTGGATTTTATCAAGGATCTCTAAATAAAGGGTGCGATGGGTAAATTGTCGCCATTTTATATTTGTTTTTGTTTTTTTTGTCGACTGCACAGTAGAGTAGTGTCAGTTGGGCACTGTCTATGAGTAAAAGATCACCACGACGCAATTCTCTTCGCCAGAAATTTGGAAATGGCATGGTGTACTGCTTGGTATTCGTACCGGAGGCTCTAATACGAACATGTCAGAGTGTTTGGGTGTCGATCTAAGGACAGTGCAGAGGATTCAGAAAGAGTTGGATGAGTCTATTGGTGATTACGAAGGTACGGAAGCTCGGAAAAATCGTTCTGGTTAGAAAACAAATCCCGAATTTGTTGGTGAGTGCCTCAGACTTAAGACGAAGGATTACATCAAGTGTCTTGAGGAGATAGTAAGTAGTACCCTGGGTCAAGAGGGTGGCTGTTGAATGTCTGGCAATAGGACTCTGCACCATGCCACACAAGTAGGAGAACCCTGTCATGGGTGTCAAACAATTTCTGAGACCACGTCACCCCTTACATATGGTCACCTAACGCCTCAGATTGCAATCAACTTGATTACGTGTTGGGCACAGTTGAGCAAGAGACCAACAAAGTTCCTTATAAAACGAAAGATGAACTGAAGGCAAGTATTATGGCAGCATTCACCAAATTAAACAAGGAGACCATCCAGAAGAGTTGCAGCCGATTCCGAAGTCGTCTGGAGGCCGTGAGTGAAGCCAATAGCGATTTTATTGAATGAATTTACTCTTTAGTATTTTAAGATATTTTTGTGTAATGACGGGAACAGTCAGTACACTCCACACAGGATTTGATTCTAGTGGTGAAGGCTTGTGTAGAACCAACCACGCTTTTGAGGGGAGCCGAATACAGAGAACTGGTACAAAGGAGTACACAAGTAACCCCAAACGACCCTCCCCAGGTTTTGAATTCAGAGTTGTCCAGAAGAGTTGCAGGAGATTCAGAAGTCGTCTGAAGGCCGGGCTTGAAGCAAATGGTGATTTTATTGAATTAATTTACTCTTTAGTATTTCAAGATATTTTTGTGTAATTTTGGTAAATATATCTGTTAAAATGAGATGTCAGTGTTGTTTTAATTTTTGTGTCATTTAGACGAGAATTTATCCATCGCATCCTTGTCCGTAGCAGAAATCTCTACTCTAACTTCGTACGAAACAAAGAGTTCTGAACTGCTATATATCAAATTTCCGATATGAATGTTGGATAATTTCCTCAAAGAATAATAGAAGACTTGAAGTAATAAATGTAGTTGGACAGACGGGTGTTAAAAATAACATGGGCGGAGCATGTACGGAAGAAGGAAGTTTGAAGGAAAATGGCAAGAAAAAAAAAACTCCTTTTTAGAATCAGAAGGAATCATAATTTAGTATTTCAAATGTGCAATTGCCAATATTCTTGTATTATTTCAAAATATTATTCTCACCTTGGTTGATATAGATATGCTATTATAGACAACGTTTCGACCAAGCACCGGACATCATCAGGCTGATATAGAATTACCTATTGATTGTGATATTTTTCTCTGAATCGATGCTTCACCACCTGATTAAATTCACGAACACTAAATGACAGTAACAGTATTTACTGTCCCCCCCCCCCCACGTGGGATAGATGTGGCACAAGGCCGAGTTTACCGTGGGTAAATGACAGTAACACCTTCATAATCCACTACGCAGGATAGTGTGTTTTTATATTCAATGTCAGATGTTTCTATTTATATTTCGTTATGATAATGGCAGATTTGTACCGCTTTTTATAATTTAGTAATTTCTTAATGAAATGTCTCATATTCTTGTATTATTTCGAACTGTTGTTTGCAGTACTAGATTGGCAGCTAGGTCCCATCATTTTACTCTTGAAATTGCTGACTGCCACCGTAAATTGTATTCTAACCGTTTCTTTTCTCTCCTGTGAAACCCTTGTTCAGCTTGCTTGTCTGTAAATTACGATCTCCAAACATCTAAATGTAATGTCAGTCGTCATCTTCTGTCCTCCTCAGTAAGGTTTTCTCAGTTTCTTTCACTCTTAATGACCTCTTGCGTTTTAATGGCTTTAGCACCTTGCCACGGTGGAGTAATGGATAGCGGCGCGGATTGAGGAATCCGAGAGCGGAGTTCGAATTCCAGTCGAATCCATTACATTCACTTACCTGCTAATACCATTATGAAAGGTATGAATCCTCTTCTTCTCTCCCCCCAGCTATGGGTAAATAACAGGACAGACTGGGTTCTGTAACCTTGGATGTCAAGTGGTCTACCATAGAAAGAAATGGCAACCTACTGCAATGAAAAATCTGCCTCGTCAGTCATGTATTAAAAGATACATGATCGCCTAAGCGCGTATCATGCATGGCACATAACTGACTGACCTTGCTTGGCGTAAAATAATTAAAAAATAATTGATGGAAGAAAACAGCAGGTAACATACTTTATTTAAGCTTGTTATGTAGGTTATTTGCTGTTTTACTCGGTCCCTTTCTGCTTGCAATATGCCCTATGAGTGTCAAATTTTCCAAGCCTGCTTTCGTCATCATGTGTCCTAGAAATTCAAGTCCTAAAAAAGTTCATAGCCATGCATGATTTGTGAAATTATGCAGCTATATCTCCTTTTCCCAGTGACAAGTTTGCCTTTACTGAATGTACAATTATGTTGCTTATATATATATATATATATATATATATATATATAAATAAATGTTTTCCCTTGTTCCTTTGCAGACTGTGACAGAAGCTGTTGAACAACGGGGAACGGCCTCAGAGTACGCCTCCTCCAACTGCATTAGTGGGGTATTCATCCCACTTCTGTTGGTTGTCGCCTACGGGTTTCCCAAGAACACAACTTCGATTTATTTGAAGGAAAAAATCCAAAATGGGACACCTGGTAAGAACTGTCTGTGTTGTTTCTCACTTAATTTATGTACGTACGTATGTATGGGCACCTGGCCGAGTGATTAGAACGTTCGCATTCTGAGATCCGGGTTCGAATCTCAACATCATGAAGTCTCCTTTCATAGTATCAGACTGGCGGGGGCGATCCCAGCGTGCTTGTGAGTGAAAATTGGGTAGACGGAACCCTTGGGACCCGTCGATAGCTGTACTAGCACGAAATCACAAGTCCTTGAACGCGCTGGCCTTGTTCACATTGTTGATCACGCTAGAAACTGTGACTAGATCTGCTCAGCAGAGTTAGAGTATAAACCACAGAGCAGGCGTTGTAGCATGGATTGGCTAGTCGCCGTAGTAGTCTGCTACTCCTATATCACTCGAATACAAGTGGCTACCTATTTATTATGTATCTATTTGAACTCTCGCGGGAAGTGTTAAGGTCTGCTCGTAGTTGGAGCAGTTTGGCTTTGGGTGTTGACCAAACAAAAATGTCCTCGAGCAGGCATTTGAAATAGGGATTAGTTGAACACCCTAGAGGAAGGGATGTGGTCGGAAACGAGGAGTAACAATCAGAGTATTGATGTGTTTCTGACTCTCTGTTTATCTTTCATTCCATCTTTCTATTTTCATCGGCTCAATTACACTCTTTCCCACACCGTTCTATTGTATCTCTGTCTTTGTCGCTCGCTTCCGCTTTTGTTTGTTTCGTGTTTATTGCATTTTTCTTTGTCTTTCTAACTTGTTTGCTCTCTCTTCAATTCTTTCTTCTTCTCTCACATTTTTTACACACTATCTTCTTTCCTTCACGCTTCCGTCCGTTCTTTCTCTCTCCGTTCATTTTCTCTCTCGCTCTTTTATTTATTTATTTATCTCTCTCGATCATCTTTTCTTTTCTCTCTCCGTTCATTCTTTCTCTCTCTCTTTACTCTTTCTCTCTATACTTTCGTTTTCTCGCTTACTTTCTCTCTCTCTCTTTCCGTTCATACTTTCTCTCTCTCTTTACTTTCTTTTTCTCGCTTACTTTCTCTCACTCTCTCTCTCTCTCTCTCACTTTCTCTCTCTCTTACTTTCTCTCTCTCTCTTACTTTCTCTCTCTCTCTTACTTTCTCTCTCTCTTACTTTCTCTCTCTCTCTCTCACTCTTACTTTCTCTCTCTCTCTCTCACTCTTACTTTCTCTCTCTCTCTCTCTCTCTTACTTTCTCTCTCTCTCTCTCTCTCACTCTTACTTTCTCTCTTACTTTCTTACTCTCTCTCTTACTTTCTCTCTCTCTCTCTCTCTTACTTTCTCTCTCTCTCTCTCTCTCTTACTTTCTCTCTCTCTCTCTCTCTCTTACTTTCTCTCTCTCTCTCTCTCTTACTTTCTCTCTCTCTCTCTCTCTCTTACTTTCTCTCTCTCTCTCTCTCTCTTACTTTCTCTCTCTCTCTCTCTCTCTCTTACTTTCTCTCTCTCTCTCTCTCTCTCTTACTTTCTCTCTCTCTCTCTCTCTCTCTTACTTTCTCTCTCTCTCTCTCTCTCTCTTACTTTCTCTCTCTCTCTCTCTCTCTCTTACTTTCTCTCTCTCTCTCTCTCTCTCTTACTCTCTCTCTCTCTCTCTTACTTTCTCTCTCTCTCTCTCTCTCTTACTTTCTCTCTCTCTCTCTTACTTTCTCTCTCTCTCTCTTACTTTCTCTCTCTCTTACTTTCTCTCTCTCTCTCTCACTCTTACTTTCTCTCTCTCTCTCTCACTCTTACTTTCTCTCTCTCTCTC